>JAWNNU010000892.1:0-19173 GCA_035044585.1 Scaptomyza polygonia | reverse complement strand
AAAAGAGTGGTAAAAGCTTTAAACTAAATGGCAGTAAATGCAAAAACATGCTTAAACATGTTGCGGAAAACATACTCAGCGAAATGCAACAAGAAATGCAGGGCCGATTACTGTCTTTGAAAATAGATAGCGCAACTCGGCTTAACCGTAATATCTTTGGAATAAGTGCGCAATTTATTAATGAAAATGAAATTATATCCCGGATTTGAGACATGTCTGAAATCAAAGGTGCTAATGAAAGTACATACAAAAATCTGGCCAAAGAAATTATAGCTACTTTGGATAAGTTCAGCATCCGATTGAATCCAATTATATCAATTACATCAGACAATGGAGCTAACATGATTAAAACAACAAAAATATTATCACATACTAGTTATGTATTTGATGATGATTTTGAAGGTACAGAGGAAGTGGAAAAAAACTTAGACTACACTAAAAGTATTGATAAATTTGAGACCTCTGAAGATTTGCACGTGGGTAATATACAAATATGCCTGTGTGCAGCACATACTGCACACCTATGCGCACTTGATGTTTCTAAAAAGGCAGACATTAAAAGCTATTTACTTCAATGTCGCAACATGGGGGAGTTTATAGATAGCTACACTTGCATAATGAATCCACTGCCTAAAACTATTGTGAAGTTCCAAGAAGGGCAATTGCACTAAGGCAATTTCTACGCTTTATGGCTTACATGTAAGCTGACTACAAATCAAATTTTACTATAACGGTCAGATAGTTAAAATTCTATTAGTTTTGGAATTGGTAAAACCCTCATGAAAAGCATAGAAACGCGAACAGAAAAACTTATATTGAATGTTGGATTTGATGCATGCCTATACTTAGACCCGAGATTTCAACAAATCCTTACCTGGACTCAGAAAAAAAAATGCTGTGCACTTCTTAAAGGTTTTGTGGGAAAAAATTAAAGCAAATAACCCAAAACTTAATTCCTCTACAACTTCAATTAATTCTATGAGTCTTGAAGAAGGCCTGGAAAATTACGAGTTCGACTTGTTAGACAGCTATTTGGGAGGCACGATATCGCCACCTGATGAATGCACGGATGTTTTTACAAAAATTCGAAACACTAAAACTCCCTTACATGAAAGCTGTTAATGTATTGAACTTCTGGAGAGAAAGAAAGTCGACTGATCCTGAACTATATGCACTAAGGAAAGTATGCTTTGCCATTCCGCCAACACAAGTAAAAAGTATTGTTTATGCTGCAAGAATAAATGTTAATAACTTTTAATTTTATTTAGGTCACAATAGAACGCGCTGTTTCATCATTGAAACTGATATTGGCCGACAATCGGAATAGGTTAAGCCACGAGACATTAGAAAATATTTTACTTGTAAAACTTAACTCATCCCATTTGGATAGTGCCATAGAAAATTTCCCTTTGTTTGAAGATGAAGAAAATCAAAATTAAATCTAAAAAATATGGTTAAAATTTCATTTTCTCATATGTATCATTCATATTCTTATTTAGTATAGACAATATTGGAAAATAAATACATTCTACATACATTATTTGAAATTGACGTCTTTAACGGTAATATCTGGTATGCGGCAAAATCCAGAGCTACTACATATGAGAGCAACTACAGAAATGCTTTGGGAGCGACTACGAAGCTGCTACGAGAGCAACTACAGAAATGCTATGGGAGCAAAAACGAAAAAGATCGCATATGCTCTCTCGCAGTAGGGGAGCGTTCAAATAATTCGTAACGCAACTTTTTAAGATTTTTGAACCCCCCTACCCCCCTTGTTACGCATCGTAACGTTTATGTTGACCCCCCCCCCGCAATTAAGCGTTACGTAACACTCAAGTGACAATATTTTTTTAGATTTTTTATCCGCAGCACCTGCGTTTTTGGTTTATTTTTAATACATTTTTGGCTTCACATTTTTCTATTTTAACTATTTTCTTAATTGTAATTTACGAATAATTTAGCTTTTTTCTATAACCGAAGTATAGCAGAATGTTACGTAACGTGTAACGCATCGTAACGTTTGACGAGACCCCCACTCCCCACCAAATTGCGTTACGTAATACTTGAACGCTCCCTAGCACAAAAATAATTTTCGTTCGCTCTGCTCTCATTTTGCTATCTATGCTTGTGCTATTGCTACAACTACAAATAGTGCGTATTGCTAGTATAGTATTGCTATTGCTCTGTACTCCGAGGTTCTCTGCTATAGAGCAGAGCAGTAGAGCAACCGTTATATTTTTGTGCTCTCTGCTATGCTACAGAGCCGATCGAAATCGGAGCAGAAGCAGCAGCAGAGCAAAACTATTATGGAAATTGCTGCTAAGTAGCATCTAATAAGTCATCACATATCTGGCGCACTTCGTTGCGCTCGTGATGCGATAGTCGGCGGGAACGGCAGAAAATGGGGGTCTGACTTGTCAATTCGATTTTCATTTCGTAACTGGTCGGTTTAATCAGTTCTGAAGGGACACCATCATAAGAGGCGGAAATAACAAACTGCAACTTTGCAGCTTGTTCTGACGGCGGGGTAAACTCTATATTATACTCATCCTCACTAACAGCAGCTAACTCAATTGCATTAATAGCCGCCAGGGCATCACTCAGCGAATCATCAGACATGACGGAACAATTTATCTCAGTGGTACACGATTGTGCTTCGGCAGGCATAAACTCATTATCATCAAACGATCGGGTTGACTCTATTGGGGCTATTGTGCGTTTGACGTCTGTTCTACACAAATCAAGTGAATTAAGGACAGTAGTGAGTTTCACGTTACAATCTATTTGAGATTTATTTAGGGCCAACATTCGACTTTTTAAATAATTGATTTTAAATTTACATAATTTTATATTCGCTTTACAAAAGAAATCGCTGGCCAAAATCATTGGCAAATTTGTGGCACTGTTCGGCAGTACATCAAATGTGTGAAATACTGTTTTACTAAAGTTACGTATGGCACATGGGACTTTTCCCAATGACACAAGTCGATTGATTCCCAGACCACGGCAGTTCAACAGGGTTGACTTCATTCTACAGACGGAAGGCACTTCAGATTGCCGAATAAAACTTGTCGGACTACCCGAGTCAAGGAGGGAAAAAATATTTGTAAACTCTCAGCTTTTCACTTGATTTGACACAAAGGCAACACTCACCATCTGTAGATGTTCTACTTTATCTAGTAAGGTATCACCGCAATTCGAATGGTTAACGGCAGCGGCAGCATTGGTGGCGACAGCATTCACAATCTTGAATGGGAAGTTTCTATTCACATGGTCAGTCTTTCCACACTTGAAACACGAATTTGCAGGTCTCGTAGGACTCGGGCACTCGGACTTGTGTCCGAATGAAGAGCAGTTATAACACCGCACATCTCTTGCGTAGAGACGGCATTCGTAACCGGAAGGGAATCACTTGTGACGGCAGGCTGTCGAGGAAGAGGCTGGGTCATAGCAGCCACTTGTCTGCCCGCATTGGATTGGACTCGCCGTCAGTAGTAGGAGAATGGCGGTTCTATGAATATTTATTGTCCCCATTAATTTTGACAGTTTTATTACACACCGCTGATTTTTTGACACTTTTAAAAATTTATTCCATAATCGTGACCCTTTTTAATAATACCAGGGGTGGGGAACAAAGGATTGATAATTTCATCAAGCGTGGACACCTTTAAGTGCATCAAAGTCAAAGGAGGGGTAGAGAACAAAGGATTGATAATTTTATCAGATCAAAATCTTACAGCGTGCAGATGGACACCTGTAAGTGCATCAAAGTCAAAGAAGGGGTTGAGAACAAAGGATTGATAATTTTGTCAGTTAAAAATCAAAACACGGTCATGGTTGGTAGGTACATCATAGTCAAAGGAGAACACATTCCTATCTCGCATTGTTATTATCAATAGCAGCAACAAGCACACCAGGATTTGTGAGAATCAGTGCTCAAAGGACCTGTTTTGGCTACTTTACTAAGAATTGTTAAAGATAATTGTGTGCCTGTTTAATATGCGCTACCTTGCACACCTGCATGCAATAAAAAACGAATTTTTTATGATAGTAAGAATCAGTGATCAAAGAATACAAGCATAGAGTCTAGTGAGTGCCTGTTTGACGTGCGTTGTTTTTCACACCCGCAAGCAAGCCATAAACAACGAATTGCGTGATCGTAAGGGTCAGTGAGCAAAGGATGGGAATTTTCTTTCGCAGCAGCAGCAGTAGGGTCAATACATAGATTCTTAACAAGAATATTGATACTTGTGGTCAAAGATTAGAAAGTGTTAAAGGGGGAAAGTATTAGAGGGAGAAAGTGTTAGACGAGAAAGTGTTAGAGGGGGACAGTGATCCTCCATAAGTTAGTTTAGTAAGACACGTCCCCTCATCTAATTCTGTAGACGAGCGTCTATGAAAAACAGGTGGGGTGCTAACTGATTGGTCTCCTTTATCCATAAAATGAATACTCTCAACCAATCCTGTAGGCATAAAATTTGAATTTTTAGCGCCATCTCTTTCTTACATGTACTCAACCTTTTTAGTGCGTACGTTTCTAACCTTTGTTTATTTATACCTATTTTAACTATTAGTCAATTGCTAGAAAAATCTTATATCCTGCATTGATTTCAAATCATATAAAAGAGATACTTTTAGTTTAAAAAAACTATCAGTAGCATCTGAAGTTTACAAGTGTGACTTATATAATTTATCTCCATGTTTTCATACGTTTGTTCTTTAAATTTAAAAAATTCAAATTAACATGTCTTTAAACATAAATAAAAAAATTGTGTACACCCGCCTGTTTGAACGCCTTAGCAAAGTGTTTCAATACCGATGCATCTCCCAACACTCCAGGATCCACAAAAAAAGTAATATGCAGGACGGCCTTTCTAAACGCTCTTGCCTAGTGTTATTCAAACACCACCACCACCGCTACTATGAACAACCCAGCCTACCTCAACAGCATCGCCCCAACCAGCCCTAAAAGCTTTACTAGACAGCGTCGATGCTGCGAGATGTTCGAGCTACAATATTAATATTGTTAAATCAAAAATCAATGTGAGTGATTCACTTACATTAGATTTTAAGGAGTTGGAGTTTCCGCTTCCCCTTTCACAAATCAAAGTGTTTGAAGGAGAAACTCCACTATCAGTATCAACGTTTTTGGATTCGACAGGGAAAAGTGGTTGGTCCGCTCTATTTAACGGAGGTTGAACGGGATATTCATATCAGTTTATTACTTTTGGAGAGCGATGGACGAGCGCATTTTGTATGGATAAAGAGTTTATCAAGGTAAGATTCATAACTATAAAAATCTATTTCATTTTATTTAAAATTTAAGAATTTTAGCCGTTGTTTAGATGTAAGCGAGAATGTTACAGCTACATCTTTGCTTGTGCCTATAGCATTCTCGTACTATATCAAGTGCTCATTTGACCCATCCTTAAACTAGATTGTATTAGAGACAGGTAAAGATGCAGGTGTTAAATTTGTCACATCTCATCAGAGATGTTACTGAGATTTATACCTCTCTAGTATTAAACCCATAACAATGAGTACAGTGGAGGAAGCCAGTTTTCAAAATGCAGTAAATTGTCATATTTGCAAGAAAATGTTGGGGATCGACCGAGTACGGGATCACTGATAACTGGTCATTATAGGGGTCCAGCTCATAATGTTTGCAACATTAATTATCAAATTGCACCTTTTGTTAACGTATTTTTCCATAATTTCTCGCGGTATGACTCCCATCTTTTCGTGAGAGAACTAAACAAAGTTGAGGATGATATTAAAGTTCTCCCATTAAATAAGGAATTGTACATATCACTCTCCAAATTTACATACATAGCGTCCCATGACAAAAACTTAGAAATACAATTTTTAGATACTTTTCGCTTTATGGCAACCAGCTTAGATGCTCTAAGTAGTAATCTAACTACTGAATGTTTTGAGAGCGTTAAGCGTTTTTATCCCTGCTAGGAGGAGTTTACTCATTGCGTAGAAAGGGAGTTTTTCCATATGAGTTTTTAGAATCAGAAAACCGACTGACTGAAACCTGTCTGCCTCCAAGGGAGAAGTTCTTTAACAGTTTGACTAATAAAGAATGTTCTCCTGAGGACTATTTACATGCACAACATATATGGAAAGTTTTCAACCGTCAATCATTAAAAGAATATATGGAGCTTTATCTAAAAACAGATGTTCTTTTATTGACTGATGTTTTTCAAAATTTTCGCGCAATGTGCAAGAAAATTTATTCTTTTGATCCTGCGCATTATTATACCACACCCGGGCTTTCGTGGGATGCTATGCTCAAAACCACAGAAATAGAATTAGATCTTCTTACTGATATAGATATGAATCGGTTTATTCAAAATGGTATTAGAGGTGGTTTGGTACAGTGCTGCAAACGGTACTCCAAAGCCAACCACATGTATATGGATGCGTATGACGCAAGCAAACTGTCCGAATATTTAATGTACCTGGATGCAAATAATTTATATGGCTGGGCAATGTCTCAGAGTCTTCCATACACTGGTTTTCAATGGATGAGTGAAGCTGAGATTGCAGCATTAAATGTTGCTCAAATAGAGGAAAATTCTGAATATGGATACATTTTAGAAGTAGACCTTAAATATCCCGATGCACTGCATGATTATCATAATGATCTACCCTTTTGTCCGCTAAATCAAAAACCTACACCAGATGCAAAGGTGTGTAAACTTATCGCTGATCTAAGATCAAAAACAAAATAAGCTATACATTACAAAAACCTTCAGCAGTGTTTATGTAATGGTTTAATATTGTCAAAAATACATAGAGTTTTAAAATTTAAACAGGCTCTTTGGCTTAAAAAGTATATTGACCTAAACACTTCCCATAGAACATGTGCGAAAAACAATTTTGAAAAAGACTTTTTTAAACTCTTAAATAACGCAGTCTATGGGAAAACAATAGAGAACGTTGAAAAACGTAATGATGTTAAGATTGTCACTTCGTGGGAATCCGAAACACGCAATCGATTAAGTGCACGTTCGCTTATTGCAAAGGCTAGTTTTCACAGCTCTGCGCAATTTTCAGAAGATATGTATGCTATTCAGATGAACCGGCTCCATAATGTTTATGATAAACCAATGTCTTTAGGGCTTACAGTTTTAGAACTATCCGAATGGCAGATGTATGATTTCCATTAGGATTATATTAAACCTAAATTCCAAGAAAAAGTCACATTGAATTATATATTATTATATATTATATTATATATTATTATATACTCGATACAGACTAAAAATTTTTATGCAGCTATTGCTGAAGATGTAGAAATGAAGTTTGATACGTCTGAATACCCTGAGGAGTTAGCTAACTTATATGGGATTAAAAGGTGCAATAAAAATGTTTTGCATATAATGAACGATGAGAACTGTGGTAAACGAATGCTAGAGTTTGTTGGTCTCAGAGCGAAAATCTATTCATTGTCTCTTGAGGGGGGTGGATGTATTAAAAAATCTAAGGGAGTTAAGAAGTCTGCATTAGATAAGCTAACTATAAATAGTTATAAAGAATGCCTATTTGATAAAAAGATATTCAAAGATGAAATGATGTTATTTAGATCTAAAATCCACAACTTATATACACAAAAGATACAAAAAACTACTTTAAGCTCTAATGACGATAAGAGGAAAACAAGGTCTGACGGTATTTATATATATGCCTGGGGTCATTATAAAATTGATTCCCACATAACTTAATAACTTTATATAGCTAAAGTTAAACTCAAATAAAATTGTTTGAACATTTACCTAAACTAACAAAACAAAACAAAAAAATCTAGAAAAAATAGATATATTAAAATCTGTAAATAGTAATAAGATATATAAAAAAACTCTATATAGCCTGAAATAAAATATAAAATATGAAAATCTGTAAATAAAAATAATGCAAGAAGGTTCAATAAATAAAGACAAACATCTCGTAAAATACAGTTTAAATGATTTATTTATTTATGAATATATATATATGTATTAAATTACAATTTTTAAAATGATTTTTCTAATTCATCCAAAAGAGCATTCAGCTCTTCGAGCGAAAGGTGAAGGGGCTCAAAAATAAACACTCGAACACCGGCTGCTGGTTTCCTCGGCTTGTGGTGTTGGTGTCCTTATAGATGGAGCAGGTCTCCTCACAATTGGGGCAGGTTCATCCTGTTCATCCTCGCCAAGCAGCTTCACAGCTGGCTTCCTTATTATCCACCCAGCAAGGGTGTTCGTCTGGGTTGCCATAGATTTTTTAACTAATTTCATTTTATTTAATTTAGTTGTGTGTGTGTTTTTTTTTTAACGTTATGCTGCTGTTGCTGCTTTTTGATTTTGAATGATTGAGCTCCAATCTGCACACCTTTTATACCCATCAATATCGAGAAATGATCGGATGACACACACACACACACACACATAGTGCATAGACGGAATCAGTGCCCGGTTCGACACCAAGAGGCACATAAACAACCTCGAACGTGAGAAGCTTGCAAAACTCGTCGAGCTACAAAGGCGCGCAATGAACTTTGTGTGTAAGGAGGTACGGGAAACGTCGGTACAAACGACGCCATCGGTTGCTGGCGGTTCCAGCAAAGTCGCCAGGCGTAATCCTGCCAAGGTAGGTCCTGCCAAGAAAGATGGAACACCGAAGCGTCTGCGTGAGCCTTCGTCTTCTCGCCGCACCACACCTCCAAAACGAAGTAGAGTAGCACTGACTGAAACCACCCAAAAACTCGGTGCCTCCCGCTTATCAACCCCACCGAAGGACAACCCCTGGTCTAAGGTAGTATTGCGAAAAGGCAAGGCAGCACGCACGCGAGCGGAGGCAGTCACTGTGGTTGGCCTGGGAGACTGCAGCTTTGCTGACATCCTTAAAGTAGTAAGGAGCGAGCCATCTTGTGCACATCTTCGAGGCGACGTAGAGACTATCCACAAGACGGCAAAGGGAGACCTTCTGCTGCGGCATGGCAAACAGCCAGCGCACAGTGCTAACGAGCTTCAGCTCGCAGTTGGTAAGGTGCTCGGAGATAGGCCTACTGTTAGAACCCTGTCAGAGACAAACCAGGTGGAGATCTTCGATCTCAATGAGCTGGCGACCAAGAAGGAGGTCTTCGACGCAGTGAAGTCTGCTCTTGATGACAAAACGTTGGATATCAGCGTTGTAAAATCACTGCGGCCCATGAGGGCTAGCCTTCAAACAGCCACCCTGGGCTTACCAACGGCTAAGCCGGCTAAGCTAGTGGAAATGGTAAAGATCCGCATCGGCTGGGCGGTGTGCCGCATTAGGCCCCTTATTCAGCCGACGCGCTGCTACAAGTGCCTGGAGTTTGAACATTGCAAGAATGGAGCCGATCACAGCAAGGCCTGCTATAAGTGTGGAGGAACTGGTCACGTTGCGAGAGCTTGTAACCAGCCACCAAAGTTTGCATTATGCACAAGGAAAGGAGAGCGCACGACTGACCATGCGACTGGCAGTTACAGGTGTCCTGCATACCGGGAAGCTGTCAAACATGCCAAATGGTAAGAGTCTTACAGATTAATTTGAATCACTGCGTCGCTGCACAAGCTCTACTGGAGCAATTCATCCTTGATGAGGAAATAGACTTCGCCATGCTAAGCGAACCATATCGCCGGGCGTCAACTAACAGCAGGTTGTAGGCTTCTGACAGCTCTGGAAAAGCTGCTATGTGGAGTTGTGGCGCTCTGCAGTCCCCCTTCACTCATACCGTAGCTTCTGATAGCCTTGTGCGTTTGAATGTTGGCGGCCTGTGTTTCTTTAGTTTTTACTTAGAACCAAGCCTTACGCTCGAAGCGTTCGAGGCGGTGATTTTGAAACGAGTAGAAGACGCAAGAGGCCGCAGCAATGTCAAAGTTGCTGGCGACTTCAACGCGTGGTCTACGGAGTGGGGCAGCTCGTCAACGAACGCTAGAGGAACCATCCTTGTGGAGTCGATGGCATATCTGGACGTGGTTCTTCTCAACACTGGGACTAGAAATACGTTCAGCAGGGGCAGTGCTGGGTCAATATTCGACTTAACCTACGTTAATAGTGCACTCGCCCGTACGGCTCAGTGGAGTATATGCGACTGCTACACTGGAAGCAACCATGAGGCTATCGTTTTCTCAGTAGGCGAAACTCAGCGGGCGCCGGCAGGCCCCCCTCTGGAGTAGCGAACCGCGTTGAGTCGCTTAACATAGCCACTTTTGTCGAAGACATCTCAGGTATGGCAGCTAGTGGACCAGCGCTGACTATGGTGGAACAGGTTGCTCAGCAACTGGGTGCTGCTTGCGCTGCAAGCATGCCCCTGCGAAAGTTCTACTATTGTCATCATACCTGCATGTTCTGGTGGAACAATGATATCGCCGAGGCTAGGCGTGTATGCCTGAGAGCGAGAAGGTGCTACCAGCGAGCAGCGCAAAGAGACTCGAGTGCAACACGTGCATTGCAGTTGAAGTACAAGTCCGCAAGGACAGCACTAAGAAAGAAAATCAGGGTCAGCAAAAAGGAGTGCTTTCTCAAGCTTTGCGACTCTGCGGACAAGGATCCCTGGGGCCGAGCTTACAGGTCAAGCACATTGGGAGAGGTAGGAGTGAAGCGCCTACTGAGTGCATTCAAGTGAAGGACATTGTGCAAACACTTTTTCCTCAGAGTGTTAGTCGACTACCACCGATTAATGGACCGTCCACGGATGAGGGCTTCGCTCCGGTCACGATGAAGGAGCTGAAGAGCGCAGCACGCAAGCTGACCGCCAACAAGGCCCCGAGTCCAGACGGTAGCAATCGATAGCAATCGACCTGAATCCTAGCCTGTTTGCAGAGTTATTCTCTAAATGCCTACGCGAAGGTACTTTCCCGGACAGGTAGAAGGTACGAAAACTTGTGCTCTTACCAAAGCCCGACAAGCCCCCCGATGACCCCACGGCATACAGGCCTATATGCCTCATCGATAACTGTGGCAAGACTCTGGAGATGCTGATCTGTGCCAGGCTGGAGGAAGCCGTACGGAACGCTGGTGGTCTATCGCCGTTCCAATATGGTTTCAGAAAGGCATGATCTACTACCGATGCCATTAAATTGGTAGTTAGTATAGCGGCTGAGGCTATCGCCGGCAC
Organism: Scaptomyza polygonia; assembly: GCA_035044585.1. Taxonomy (NCBI): domain Eukaryota; kingdom Metazoa; phylum Arthropoda; class Insecta; order Diptera; family Drosophilidae; genus Scaptomyza; species Scaptomyza polygonia. Next base: position 8,039 of record JAWNNU010000892.1, on the reverse strand, counting down.
CCGCTGGCGTTTCGGCAACAAACAATATAGTCTTGTCGTGACGATCGACATGAAAAATGCGTTCAACACCGCCAACTGGAGCTGCATTATGGATGCCCTGGTGCAACTTCAGGTACCGGAGTATTTAGTAGCGATTGTGAGGAGCTATTTTGAAAACCGAATCCTTCGGTGTCAAACGGTCGAAGGCGAAAAAGAGTATGCTGTCTCTGCAGGAGTTCCTCAAGGATCTTCGTGGGTCTGCCGTTGGCTGCCCATAAGACGGAGGCGGTCCTAATCAGCAGCAGGAAAATGGTAGAATACGTGGATTACACGGTGGATGGCGTCACGATGAGGTCTAAGGATTGGATCCGCTACCTCGGCGTGGTCATAGACAGGCGCCTTAGCTTTGGAAAACATCTTGCGTAAGTCCATAGGAAGGCGGCGGTTACCGGGCGCGCATTGGCAAGGATGATGCCTAACACGCGAGGTCCGAGGCAGCATACGAGGTTGCTGCTAATGCATGTGATGAAGTCGACCATCCTGTAGGCTGCTCCAATCTGGGTCGGCGCTATGTCGGTGGCCAGCTACATGAGGGGCATAGAGTCAACGTATCGGCTCTTGGCCCTGCGTGTATGTTGTGCATTCCGCACTGTGTCCTCGGAGGCAGCGTTTGTGATTGGTGGAAGCCGTGGCAGTCCTGAAAGCTGCTCCGTTGGAGAGAAGAGCCGTTCGGGCTGCTGCCCACGAGCGGAGCATTGAGGCCTCGCAGCAGCAGTGGTACTCTTCCAACAAAGGGCGATGGACGTATCTGCTCATTCCATGTATACGTCGATGGGTGGAGAGGAACCACTGGATGGTTACCTTCTACCTCACCCAGTTCCTTACGGGCCATGGATGCTTTAGGAAGTACCTGATGCGTTTTCAGCACGACTCCTGTGCAGTGTGCAGCTGGTGTGGAGATGGCATGGAGGAGGTCGCTCAGCACGTCATCTTCCACTGTGGGCGATTCGCCCAGGAACGGCTCGTGGTGGAAAACATAGCAGGCCAGCATCTATCTCCGACCAACATGGTGGCCCTGATAATAGAGAGGGAAGAAGTCTGGCATGCGGTTTGCGCTTTTGCAGCTTCTACGATGGTTGAGTTACGACGTTTAGAAAGAGAAGGGGCGATCTCATCGTAGTCATTGCCAATGCCTCTGCGAAGCAATGCTTCACGGCGGTCCCGCAGAGGCTGGTAATGACTGCGTAGGTTATATATTGTATAAGTTATCATAAGGCTAGTAATATTTCTGAAAAAAAAAACACACACACACACAATATAGATACAAAATATAAAAAAAATGTCCTGCTTTCTCTTAAAAAGGAAAAGTGTAACCAATAGAGTGATACGCCCAATACTTGTTGCACCAATAGAGAGATGTGACCAATACTTGTTGCACCAATGGAGAGATGCGGCCAATACATGATGCACACTTAAACAATGTCATTGTTTGAATTTACTGCCAACAAAGATTCTTAAGTGCCTATAGAGGAATTTACTTTCAAAGGTGGCATTTTAATTGTCCTATGATATTGATTATTATAGTGTTTAATCAACTGCTTATACATTTCAATCCAATCATATGTTCCATTAAAGCTAAACTCTTTCCACATCATTTCCTTTAAAGTTCTATGAAAACGCTCAACAATTGATGCTTTAAGAACACTATAGCTTGAGTAATGATTAATGTTATGTTTCTTGTACAAGTTTTAAAATCAGTATTAAAAAATTCTTTTCCAAATGCTTTATCTAACTGTCCCTCTCGCTCTAGCTCCTTTAAACTGAGATTATAGCCCTCATAACCTAAATCGTTTGTCTGATTATACTCTTCATTGCTTACTACATCGGGGTTAATATAGCTTTGTTCACTCGGTATAAGCGATTCATGGAATGTTTGTTTTCCATCTATTTATATCTTTTTCTTCTTTTTTGATTCGGGAAAGGGGTTTAATTTCAATATTTCCTTTAATCATCTTTTTAAGAGGTTCTGTTAACGGCTTAAATGCTTCCTTTAACTGATATTCATTAGCAGCTTTTCCTAATTTAATACTTTGAAATTTTCTATTTAGCGCGTTCATTCATTTTAATATATTTATAGGATTCTAATAAACTCGATCAGAGAGTAAAACCTAGGTTGTTGTTTTGTTGTTATTTTAACGTGGTTCTAATAACAGGGTCATGTTTAGGTGTTAGTTTAACGTGGTTCTAATAACAGGGTCTTCTTTAGCTGTTATTTTAACGTGGTTCTAATAACAGGGACTTAATCAGCGTTATTTTAACGTGGTTCTAACAACAGGGTCTTGTTCAGCTGTTATTTTAACGTGGTTTTAATAACAGGGTCTTGTTCAGCTGTTATTTAAACGTGGTTTTAATAACAGGATCATGTTCAGCTGTTCTTCCAACGTGGTTCTAATTACAGGATCTCGTGAGAATGCTATTTTTAGTGGTTTTAAAAACAGGTTGTTTTTTTTTTGTCTTTAGCTAGCAAGTGGTATAACCATAGGGCTAGTTGTGAACTAATCAGATAATCGCAACAAACTAAGATAGTTTATATATATATATATATATGAATATGTATATATACAAAAATAGTACAATTTTTATATTTTCGTTCTTCTTTATTCAACCATTTACTTTAAAATCGATTTTAGGGCAAGGATTAAAAACTTAAGACATAACCGAAGTTAAATGTTCCAAATCGTTGTACTTGATTATAATTGTATTTTATGTTCTCCCCCAAATATCTTATAAGTTCTAAAGGTGGTGCTAAATTTCCAAAACTATCAAAATATCTGCATTCCTCATCCGCCTTATAGTAAGCTACCCAATGCGTTCCAGCTCCAGTTGACGAGTCCAAATTAACAATACCACATTCTGTTTTTCTTACTTGTTTCGGAAAGGAGTTTCTCATATAAACCACTCTGAAATGTAGGATATGCTTGCGCGCGAAGTTTGTAATATCAATGTTCGAAAGTGGTTTGTTAGGCCGCTCGTTTATATTAAATTAATTTTTTTATTTGATGTTATACCAAAAACTTTTTGATACGGTTTTAAGTAGAGTCCGTTACCTAAGGCAATAGCTTCAATTTTCTCCTATGACGTTTATTCTCTTCCAACTAATTTTTTGCATTCTTAGGGCCGGTTTCTCCATGTCCAGTTAAAGTGTCAATTAGTTAATCTCGGCATAACTTTAATGCTCGTGTTAAACCAGTTTGGTTTTCTCAATGCAAAGTTAACCTTATTCGTTCAGATACTATCGCTCTGATGGTGCTGCCAACTAATTACGAGGAAATCACCTGTTTGGTGTGGTATATTTTTTGTTTGTTTTGTGACCGCCAAATTCGAAACAAATGCTTAAAACACTAATTTTATTGAGCGCGGCTAAAATATATAAGCGCCAACGTAAGAAAAACGTTTCGGTTGCTGAGAAGCATGCAGTTAATGTTCTTGTGAAGTCCAACCAAAATATTTTGTATAATAATAAAACATATACAATGCAAGTGACGGTTTGAGCCAGTTGTTTTCCTAACGATGGTTTTAGCGATATTTATATCGGCCCTTTAACAAAGGATAAATGTTAGCCGGCACTCAGGCATCGGTTAAGTTTATCGCACGCTAAGCCCTAAACGAACATTGAGAAACTCAATTTCGACTAAACTTGGGATAGTTACGCTAACCGGACATTGAGAAACCGGCCCTTAGCACTATTAATGCTTTTAGCAATAGCTGCTCCTCCAGATGCAATTCCACCTTATGCACTGAGTACTGTTAAAATTGGTACAAATGGTAAAAAAACCTCCAATATTAGGAACGTTAATTACGCGATATAATAACTGAATTTTTCTTATTTCCAATGGTTTTAGATATAGCTTTTCGTGCTACTTCAATCGCAGATTGAATGTCAAATGGTTTTTCTTTCTTTAACACTTTGGTTGCGACTCGAACGATATTCATAAATGTTTTTTTATTTTTACATGGGTTTCGTTTCTTTTGCTTTTGTGAAAGACCCATTTCAAACTTTTTCTTTGCTTTCATTGCGTTGGTTGCGAAATATGCAGCGGACTCATCTCCGAAGGTACTATCGGAGGCTCTAACACGCTCCTACGCTCTTTCAGTTAGTATTGAGTCGGCTTTTGACGATTTTCCAGATCTTTTTTGTTTAGAATGGGTTTTATCGTGTTCCCTACAAGCGGCATCCAGGGGATTTATTCCTTTGTCACCACGTTCTAAACGAGTTTTAAGCTTTGTAACAGGACCACAAAACTGATAGCCCGGAATGTGTAGCTCAACTGGTAAGGAGTTTATTATTTTATTAACAATACCTCTACCTAGATAGAGTGGTGGTTTGTTACTAGTTCTTTTATAAAAGCGCAGCACCACTTTATTTGTTGTTTATTTCTCAATAAGATTTTAGTAAGTAACGATCTATTCAAATAATTCTCATTGATATGCGTTTATTAAAACAAAAAACTGATATTGAAATAAAAAATATCGATTACAAAAATGGTGATTTCAAACAACTTAGACACAGTAGCTTGTTACCCAACTCAATAAGAGCTCTCATTGTCGGACCTTCTAATTGCGGAAAAAACAATGTTGTGATTAGTTTGATAGAAAGTCCCTACGGATTAAAGTTTGAGAATATTTACTTATATTCAAAGTCGTTATATCAGTCTAAATATGAATACTTGAAAACACTTATAAGACCAAATAAAGGAATGGGTTATAAAAACCGAAACCGAAACAAATACTTTTGACTTTATTCGGCTGCTGCCAACCGACGCTCAGCTGTTTTCTACAAACGCAGCTAACTTAACGCTGGCCAATTCTTTATGTTTTCTATATTTTCAGTTCGGTTTCAGTTTCAGATGTATGTCGCAGCGCACGCAAAATCAGCCATCTACCGAAACCGAAATCGAAGCCGAAAAAAGAACTCGGTTTCAGTTTCGGTTTCGGTTTCCGTTGTATGTGACAACAAGGCTTTATTGTGTGGTTGCCAGACTTTGTATGAAAACAGCTATTTTCGAGATTATGAATGTAATGAAATTAGGTCACACTAGGCGAGTTTTGATTGTAAATGTAAGCAAATTTTATTATTTATTAATTTAAAAGACTAAACTGATGTTTTTAACTGTGGCAGAAGCAACAAAAGCTAAGTTTTCTTCGTTCTGCTGCACTTGGTCTGTTATCCTGCCTATTGTTCCACCATCTCCTATTCCAAACAATGTTGCAATTTTCTAGCTCAATTCAATTTAACTGTCGATTGTATTGTCAACAAACTGTCCATTTCCCAATTGTCACAAAGTTTTGGCAAATCAGCAAATTAGATCTAATAGCAGACTTTATTTTAAAACCAAACACGCAGACTGGAACAAATACGCTGATCTGACAGACCAGTTAAATTTCAAAATTACCACTTCTAACAATATTAACAAAGAAATTAAAATAAAATATTACTTCAAAGTACTCATTATACCATCGCACAAAAAACAACGAAAGCCAATAAATTCTAAGTTCCATGGTGGAATAAACACCATGCACTGCTTGAAATAGAGAAAAATAGAGCCTGTCGTAAACTAAAAAGAAACATTGCCAATAAAAACATATGCTTTATATAACAAAAACAGTTAATAAAAGTTGTTCAATCTTTTATTAAAATTGGGGGGCTGGGAAATTGATAAATTCAATAACTCAAAATCGATAAGTCCACCTATTTAGCACGCCCTGACAGCTATAAATTCAAACTTTATTGAGAAGATAGCTACTAACAACCTCCAAAAAACTGCATCATGGAGCCACGCCCACCCATTCCGCCCCAGCCCATACGCAATTTAAAGACATAAACGCCTTTTTCTTCCACAGTTTTTGAGCTAGAGCCACCAAATTTGGTTTCGAAGACCCCCAAACAAATTCATAAACTTTGGATGCCACGTCCATCTATACTGCCCTATCCGCCCTCAACCACCCCAACGCTTCGCTAAAAACGGTAGTGCGTGTATCTTCCATAGTGTTTGAGCTAGAGTCACAAAATTTAGTAGGTAGATAACTGGTAACGACCCCCCAAAAACTGCATCAAAGTTTTGGAGCCCCACCCACCCATTCCGCCAACAGCCCCCTTCCACCATATTCTACTAACTTTGAGCTAGAGTCAACAAATTTGGTATGAGGATAGCAATTTACATCATAAATAGATCTGCATCAAAACTTTGGACGCCACGCCCCCCATACCAGCCCCCAGCCTTCCTTCCACCATATTCTACTAACTTTGAGCTAGAGTCACCAAATTTGGTATGAGGATAGCAATTAACATCATAAACAGATCTGCCGCAAAACTTTGAACGACACGTCCCCCAACACCAGCCCCCAGCACCCAGCCCCCCTTCGACCATATTCTACTAACTTTGAGCTAGAGTCACCAAATTTGGTTTAAGGATAGCTCTTGACATCATAAATAGATCTGCAGCAAAAGTTTGGATGCCACGCCCCCCTTACCAACCCCAGCCCCCTTTCCACTATATTCTACTAACTTTGAGCTAGAGTCACCAAATTTTGTATGAGGACAGCAATTAACATCATAAACAAATCTGCAGCAAAACTTTGGACGACACGCCCCCCCATACCAGCCCCCAGCACCCAGCCCCCTTCGACCATATTTTACTATTTTTGAGCTAGAGTCACCAAATTTGGTATGAGGATAGCAATTGACATCATAAATAGATCTGCAGCAAAAGTTTGGATGCCACGCCCCCCTTACCAACCCCAGCCTATCATCCACCATATTCTTCTAACTTTGAGCTAGAGTCACCAAATTTGGAAGGAAGATAGCTTTTTGGCATCCCCATCTGCACCAGACAATCTTTGAGGCAGCCTACACCCCTGCCGTATCCACACACCATTGCAATCAGCTCTCTTTTAATCTGTTTTACTACTGGTATCGAGTATACCGCAGTCGGGTGCGTCCGACTGCAACGTTTCTACTTGTTTTATTTGATGTTATACCAAAACATTTTTGATACGGTTTTAAGTAGAGTCCGTTACATAAGGCAATAGCTTCAATTTTCTCCTACGACGTTCATTCTCTTCTACCTCTTTTGTAGCATTCTTAGCACTATTAATGCTTTTAGCAATAGCTGCTCCTGCAGATGCAATTCCACCTAATGCACTGAGTACTGTTAAAATTGGTACTAGAGGTAAAAAAAACCTCCAATTTTAGGAATGTTTATTACACGAGGAATAATAACTGTATTTTTCTTATTTCCAATGGTTTTAGATATAGCTTTTCGTGCTACTTTAATCGCAGATTGAATGTCAAATGGTTTTTCTTTCTTTAACACTTTGGTTGCGACTCGAACGATATTCATAAATGTTTTTTTATTTTTACATGGGTTTCGTTTCTTTTGCTTTTGTGAAAGACCCATTCCAAACTTTTTCTTTGCTTTCATTGCGTTGGTTACGAAATATGCAGCGGAATCATCTCCGAGAGTACTATCGGAGGCTCTAACACGCTCCCACGCTCTTTCAGTTAGTATTGAGTCGGCTTTATGACGATTTTCCAGATCTTTATGTTTAGAATGGGTTTTATCGTGTTCCCTAAAAGCGGCATCCAGGGGATTTATTCCTTTGTCACCACGTTCTAAACGAGTTTTAAGCTTTGTATCAGGACCACAAAACTGATAGCCCGGAATGTGAAGCTCAACTGGTAAGGAGTTTATTATTTTATTAACACAACCTCTACCTAGATAGATTGGTGGTTTGTTACTAGTTCTTTTATAAAATCACAGTACCATTTTATTTGTTGTTTATTCTTCAATGAGATTTTAGTAAGTAACGATCTATTCAAATAAGTCTCATTGATATGCGTTTATTAAAACAAAAAACTGATATTGAAATAAAAAATATCGATTACAAAAATGGTGATTTCAAACAACTTAGACACAGTAGCTTGTTACCCAACTCAATAAGAGCTCTCATTGTCGGACCTTCTAATTGCGGAAAAACCAATGTTGTGATTAGTTTGATAG